>VXBT01009159.1:0-11591 GCA_013400235.1 Oriolus oriolus
TGCCTCTTTTACTATTAAATAAAGCACATCAATTTTTTGGCAGCAACATATAACCTCGTTTGGTTTTAATCTCATTTTTGGGTATATTTTGAAGCTTCAAAGTTCTTTCTGGTTTATACACAGAGACTTAATTTTCTTTGCTCTTCTGGGTTTAAACTGGGTCGTAACAACCTCTTTGCAACCTGACTCGATTCGCCTTCTCTTTCAGCAGTTTCTGTGACTTGTTGTGGGGGACTCCATATAGCAGCATTTCACCTTCAGTTATTTACCTATATTACTGCAGAGACCATCAGTGAAAAAGGCATATTGTTTACCTTTTTCTGGTAGATCTTTATACACTGTGCCCTACTCTGGCAGTATTCTGAAACCTTAGCCTTCTCTCCATTCAATCCATGATCACTTCCAAAATTCCTGTGTGACTTAGGTTTCCTATTTGATCCCATTTTGTGTTCAGTGTGACCCACTAACTCTGTGTAGCATGAGTTGCATGATGTGTAGAGGAGATCCTCCCACTGAATATCCAAGTCAGCACCAGCAGATGGGGTGCCAGGAGGAGTTCTGCTTCAGTACCAATTACTTCCAAAGCAGCTTGAACCCTTTCATAAGCTGCCAGTATCTCTTTTTCTGTTGGAGTATAGTGGTCTTCAGATGCTCTGTACACCGGACGTCAAAACCCTGGGGGCTGACCTCTAGTCTTTTCTGATGCTTTCTGACAGAGCTTCCAGGCAAGACCATTCTCCCCAGCTGCAGTGTAGAGCATATGTTTTAACCTCTTGCTCTGTCCAGACTGGCCCAAGGGCTACTGAATGGACTATCTCCTGTTAGGTTTGTTCAATGGCTTTTCATGACTCAGGACCCTATTTGAAGCCATTCTTCTGTGTGGCTTGCTGGAAAGGACTGACAATAAGGCTGTAATTTGGAATGTGCATTCTCCAAAAACCCACAATGTGTAAGAAAGATTAAAAAATTACACAATGCGTAATTTTTTGCTAATTGGTACAGACATTTCTGTTATTTTGTTGCTCACAACCACTGGGATCTGACAATCTCTTGTCTTGTTATTTTATTCCTAAAAATTGAATCTCTTGTTCAGGTCCCTTATTTTGTTTTGTGGCAAAACTGGCTTTCAGAAGGATTTGGACTATTTTCTTCCCTTTTTTAAAAACTTCTGCTGTATTGCCCCACACAATGATATCATCAATATATATTCACCCTGTTCTAGTGCAGTCTGGATCAGTCCATGGTTGATGGTAGGGCTGTGATTCCACCCCTGGACAGTCTGTTCCAGGTCTTTTGGATTTCTGCCCAAATGGAAGCAAACTGTGTCCTGCTGCTGCCCAAGGAATGGAAAAAAATGCATTAGCAATATTACTTGTGGCTTCCTTTGACCACAGCTTGTATTTAAGTTCCAGCGTGTCCAATACCACAGCACTGGGGGGTGGTGTGACTTTATTCAGGCCACAGTAGTCTACTGGTAAGTCTCCACTCTCTGTTGTGCTTTTGCACTGATCATATGAGACTATTTAAAGGTGAGCGAGTCTTGCTGATCACTCCTTGGATCTGCAGTTCAGAAATCATCTTATGGATGGCAATCAGGGAGTCTTGGTGTGCTATTGCTTTCAGAGCACCGTTGTGGCAGTGACTGGAAGCTGTTCTTCAACTTTCAGCATCCCCACAAGAGAAGGGTCCTTTGGGAGCACTGATACTGGCATAGATTGGTCCATTGGTTCAGCTGCAGTGCCTCTCACTGGGGTTTATATAGCCACAGTGCCTCTCACTGAGGTTGGAATAACCTGCTTCCTGTCACCAGGACTGGAATAGCCACATGTTGTTTTATGATTGTATTCAGAGACCTTCCCTGCCCCTTGAGGTTACTTAATAGATCAGGGCTCAGTAGGCCTGGGCCAGGCCTCAGCACATTGCAGTGATTTGTGTCTCTGGAATTGCGAGGGGACAGTATATTTTCCCAAATTTTTAAGTAGTTTTTCAGGTTCTGCACTTATTCAAGGGTGTAATTCCAAAAGGCTGGAGCTGACCACAGTCCTAGGCTCTTGCCCATACTACCCCACACACCCTGCCACTCATAGCTATCCAGCCTCAGGGCAGGTACTCTGGGTGGTATTCTTATACAGTTTAACCTTAAACAAGACCAGCAACACATTCAGGAGACATAGAAATAAGAACATGATAGTTTGAAAATCCCATAGATAGTCAAAATTCTCAAGACCTATTTTAATTTTGGAGGAGAAGGAGAAGATGGATAAGGTATCTCCCCCGTAGATCAGCTCTCTGAGGAGAAAAGGTAAAAGGTGTAATTATTATTAGTTCCCAATAGATGGCTCCTGAAGTACAGAGTTGACAGCAATACTGAGTACAAATACCAGATTAGTGTCACGACCAACAGTTTTATCATATCATAAGTCGGTGTTACAAAACTACAACATGATAACCTAAACCCAGCCCCCAGAGACGATAAACAATGCAACAGGGAAGACACACTGCAAATGTGTTACATGACACAACTAAGAATACGTGCAACAGCTCTGAGAACAAATAAATAAACATTGTTATCAGTGACTATTAAACTAATATAGAGAATGCATATAATACATTTGATTTAATACACTCAAGTCAGCTCTGTTGTTTTCTCAAACCTTCAAACACTAGTTGGGCCCCAAAAAGAACATAGTTTACTGTGACAGGCAGTTAACACCACACAGACTTGCTCACTACTCTCTGCATCATATGGATAGGGGAGAGAATTGCAGGAAAAAAAAAAAGGAAAATGCATGGGTTGACATATGGACAACTTTATAGGACAGGAAAGGAAGAGAAAATAATATTAATAACAATAGAGTTTAAATACACAAAAAAAAATATGCACAGTGGAATTTCTCCCCACCCACCAACAGATGCCCAGCCAGTTCTGGAGCAGCAGCCCCCAGCCAGTTTTCCTCCTAGTTTAAATACTCAGCGTGACACCATATGGTAAAGAATATCCCTTTGGCCAGGCTGGTGCAGCTGTCCCAACTGTGTCCGCTCCCTGCTTCTTGTACCCTCCAGCCAACTTACTGGTAGGGTGTGGTGTGAGACACTGAGAAGTCTTTGACTTGATGTAAACAGTGCTTAGCAAAAACTGAAACATTAGTGTGTTATCAACATTATTCTCATCCTAAATCCAAAATACATCACTGCAGCAGCTAGTAGGAAGAAAATCAACTTTATCCCAGCTGAAACCCAGACACAGTACAACAGAGCTAAACTCAGTAAACAGTGCCAAAATAGGACTGTTTAACTCCAGTGGATTTAGATCACACTCACAAAGGGATGTGTGACTTCTTCATACATCCTAAAAATATGTCAGATGAGGTCCAATTCAGCACAGTCAGATTCCCAGTTCTCCAGTCCCATCACAAGGTGGAGTCTGTGCAGAGGTTCCCTGGAGTCTGCTCTGTTTTGAGTTGACACAGTAGAGTCCCAAAGGTGTCTGTTAAATGACAAGGTTTGTGTGTCTGGCTAAAGACCCTGGAAGTACTTTTATCCTTGTATTGCAATTTGAGTTAGTTATGTCAGCATTCATTAAACTAGGTTAAAAAATATTCTAGCTTAATTTGAATATTTTCTAACCTGGCTGGCCACACAGACTGTATTTTTTATTCAGTTGAATATACTTTAAGTCAGGCAAATTTTTTACTCTTTGCTAAAAATGGTTATGTTTTCCAACTCACAGCTGTAACATGGTGCTCATGGTATCAAATGTCTCTTCTGTTTCTGGAGTCATAAATGTAGTGAGTGTTTACTTACACTGTGACAGTAATGCCAAAATGAAGTATTCTTGTGGTTTTGCTCTAGAAGCTCCAGAACGGGAAAGAAGTAATAATAACAGAATAGGAATGGGCAGCCTATTTTATATCCCTGGCAGTTGTCTAGCAATAGTCCCCACAGTATGAGGGAGAGATTTAGCATTATTCTGGCACCAGAACTTTGGTCCTGTTTTCACTTCTGATAATGTGTTCAGGGAGAAGAAATTACTCAAATAAGTAGCTTTAAATCAAATTATTGCCTGACAATTTGCGGCAGCCTGATTTGTACCATCTAGTCTTCATAGTTCCCCAAAAGGAATGAACCTGTTAACTGCAGCAAGCTTTAATAGATCAGGGCCAATCCTGATTTTGAGGAGTAGAAGGAAAAGGCTTTTTTTTTACTTTTGTTTTTAAGCCATAATATCAAGAGAAAGGGTATGACAAGCATTGCAAGCCATCATTTGGATATAAGAAAGCCAATGAACTAATTTTCATGTTTATTTCTATGCAAGAACATTTTTTTCCTCGCATCCAACATCTAAAGCTGGAAACTAAGCCAGGTGTGGCCTCATAAGTGTTGGGCAGAGGAGAGTAATCACTTCTCTCAATGTACAGGCAAAGATTTCATTAATGGAGCCCAATATGCAATTATATTCCATCACTGCAGCAGTTCTTATTTACTTGTTGACCCTGAGAAGTCCCAGCTCCTTTTCTGTGGGTATATACCATGGTTTAAAAGAGACAGTTATGTAAGATTCTTAGTAAACATATTTGTAAATCTTAGTAACTATGAAGTGTCTGTCCTGTATCTGAAGAAGTAATGTCAAAACTCTTACCCAAAATAGAAGTGTTCATCACAAAACAGCTTTGCTGTTTTTCTCTTCTTTTCACTGTTGTGAGCTAGGGTATCTGCTGCAGGAGCTGAGAATTCATGGAGGCCTAGAGGATAGGATGCCCTCATTAAGAGCCAGGGATTTCTCAAGGTTTCCTGCAGTTTGGCCAAGAAATTTTCTGGTTGCTGAGACTTCTTCCTGATGGGCTTTCAGGGCTTCTTAGGTCTTCAGCAGTTTTTGGAATGTGCCTGAGAAAGTTCTGGGCATCTTCTGGCTATTACATGTTTGGAATTTATGGCAGAAATTATTCTTCTAAATATTTTGTAGAAACATCTGCTGAGTCTGAGGTAAGAAACTTCTCCACTGTTTTAAAACAGACAATGTTGTAGTAAGATCCAAGGAATCTATTTTTAAGAAGAACTTTTAACAAGGTTAGGAAATGCTTAGATATACCCTGTTTTCATATGACAGCTTCTAAAACTGCTAAATTGTCATATTCCTTGAAGTGCAATTGCAAATGAGATTTGGTGTAACAGTATTAACACTACAGAATTAGGTGGTCTTTTGCATTTTACAGTTATTTCAGGTTTACATTAGATACAAAGCACTCAGGATAAAAAGTTAGGAAGTTGAAACTTTCATTTTATATGTGTGTATATATATACATAAATACATATAAACATATATATATACATATATATATATATACATATATATATACACACATATATATATATATGTATATATATATGAGGCATGTAAATTTAAGGAATTAGCAGACATCCAAGCTTACCTCCCACTCTGCTCACTGCAGCAGCTGTATGTATGAGTCAACTCCATATAATATTAGAAGTCCTTCATATCAGTGTCTCTTTAAGGATCCTCAAGATTACAAGCTAAAAGACCACCACAGACTGATTGAATCTTTATCCATCAGCATAAATATCTCAACAGGGACCAAAAAAATAAGGTCAGAAGTGAGATGTGTAAGAACGGAAGGAACAAAAGAGCACTTGCAAAGTCAGATTGCATAAGTGACCATTGTCACAGAGTGAATCCGATTTTGAGACAGTCTGATCTCTCATAGTTAGGGATCCTGACAAATTTACAAGACTCCATCTCTGCTAAACTTTACTTACAGGAAGGTCGAACACTTCAGGCTTTGCAAGAACAGTTGAAAGAAACTACTTTGCAGTCCAGGACAGCAGAGTTTCTGGGTGGGTAGAAATTCATTGACACCACACCATTACAAAGAGTAGCTTAAAGAAAGCACAAATACGACCTCTCTGAGAAGAATAGATTTAAAAAGGACTTTTGTTGCCTTTCTTCACCATAAGAAGAAGAATCAGCCAATCAATGAACCAGAAAGTGTGTATCTGATTGAAATTCTGTGTTGAGTCTCTTCAATAATTCCTTCGAACAATAAAAAGCAGCTTTGAGCTGTTGAGTGGAAAAACAATCCTTTGATGTCAATTGTTTCTCTTGGATAGATAAGCTTGACTTTTCTAAGGGAAAGGAGAGAGAAGGTAAATTCAGGTTCAAAATTAAATGGAGACTGTGGCACACTGCTAGCTTTTCTAATGATGTGACAAATAAAATCAGTATTTTAACACAGGATATTGCTCTGTTAATAGATAACTATCTTCCTAGATAGTTTGAAATCCTGATATTTATTTGATTAAAATTACACCTTTAATCAGTCTGCTCAACAACAACGTAAATAGTATATTTATTGTCATAATTATATTCTTTGAAAGCATCACTTTCTGTCACAAAGTAAACCTTGCAGACAGCTTAATTTCACTTGAGCTATCAAAGTGTGTAGCTAATAACAGCCAGTCCAGGTTCCAGAATTACATTTGGGCACTATGATAATTCATTAAAAAAGTTTATACATATGCAGAAGTAGAAACCTACGGGAAATAATTCAAAACTCTTTTTCCATCACTTTCAATTTATTTTAAAAGCAGCTTTTTACTTTTGCTGTTATTAAGATGCTTATCCTAAAAGAATTTATTGACTTTGAAAACATGTATGTTAATTTTGAACATCTCAATTTTCAGTTCCTGGGTTTGAACTTTTTATTTTTGTAGATGACTAATTACTGAAAAAGTAAAACAAACTTGCATTTTTGAGTGAAATAAAATAATTGAGGCTGACTCAGATTGTTTTTTCTGTTTCTTTCTCCTTCATTATACCAAAAAGCAAAGTTTATTTTTCAAATAATTCAGCTACCCCACAAAATAATATCTCTTTTTATTTTCATTTCAATAAGAATCCAAATTATTAGTTGCACTTTTTTCTTTGAAATAGTGCCAGATACTAATCATGCAGTGACATAATACCTTGTGTCTAGCCCCGCTAAAAGGAAAGGAAGAACTGTGGTGGATACTTTTTAAAATAATGTACTCTAAATAACAAATTTTAAACATTGTAATAGAAGATGTAGAAAACTGAGTTAGTTTCTTAACGTCCTTTCAATAATTTATTGATAGAATGTTACTAAGCTAGTTAAATATGGAAATTGCTTTGGAAAGAGCAGCTTCAACACACCTTTTCACATGAACTGGTAAGCAACAGTACTCTAACTCTTGATAATCCATAACTTATTATTGGGTTTTTTAGTCATGTATGCTACGTAATGTGTGCTGCCTGAAGGCTCCTCTAGACATGCATGTGTTCTACCTTCCCTTTACTCCTACTAGTCAGATAGCCATAGCCTCTTACAAAATCTGTGGGAAGTCTAGCTGTATCTGATTATTGGATTAGTCTTGATCTGCGGTTTTGTGTAGTTTTTTCTCCATCTCATTTGCCATTCAATAGTGATTAACTTTGATTTTGTATTTGACTTGGTCATACAATAACACCATATGAATCATATAATACTGTAATAGTGAATTTTAATTAATGACTTAGGCATCTAAAATTTTATTTCTTCAAATGAAGGAAGTGCTTTTGTTTTTTGTCCAGGGGTATGATTTCTCCTTGAAAAACAAACTATTATTAATGAACCTAAGACAGTATTTTGCATATCCAAATTTATGGTTCAGCATTCATTTTCTGCAGTGGCAGCTTCAAAATATGTTTAAGTTCTGAACTCTTTGTAACAAAAATTAAAGCAAAATCCTCATTTTTAATTGCAGCAATTAGCAGTTAAAATGTGAACGAAGTCCAAACTTTCTTAACATTAGCATTCCTAATTATCTAATGTCCCATTTTTACTGAGGGTTATGTAGCAATTTAATTGGTTCATAATAACTTGTGATCTATATTTGCAGAATGATTTTTCTTTACTTCTTTGCTTTACTTACATAATTTTGCATAATGAAGGTCAGGGTTCATGTTCTTCTGTAGGTTTTTTTTCCTTATAATATGCAGTGCTGAGTTAGGTAACTTCAGCTGATTCATGCATTATTCTTTTTAGTCTTGTATTATGATCTTGTCTGAGATGGAAGCCCTCATAGTACTATGCTCTGCATTGGTAGCTGGAAAAGTTTGGTATCACACCAGTTTTTTGGCTACTGCTGAGCAGCTCTAGCACGGCACCAGTGCTGTCTCCCCAGCACTCCACCCCCCAGCCAGTAGGCTGGGGGTCGGCAAAGTTTTGTGAGAGGCACAACCAGGACGGCTGGCCCAAAATGACCAAAGGGATGTTACATAACATGTTGTCAGATCACATATAAAAACTAAGAAAAGGAGGAGGAAATGAATGGGCATTTTTTATTTACAACTTTTGCCTTCCAAAGAAACCACTAGTGCTGAAGCTCTGCTTCCCAGGAAGTGGCAGGAAACATTTTGCTGATGGAAAGTAGAGAATAAATCTTTGTTTCATATGCTTGTCTGAACTTGACCTTCACTGTTCCTTTAGTAAAATGTCTTTATCTTGACCTATGAGGGTTTTTTTTCATCTTCTTTTCTCCACCCTGAAGAGGGGAGCAAGAGACCCGCTTGGTGAGCAACTGGCACGCAGCCAAGGTCAGCTCATCACGGATCTACATATGGATTTATTAACTCTTCACTAAGTCAATAATAGTAACTAGAGTGGAAAAAAATCAAAACAGGGATACAATGTAGAATTTATACACACTTTCAGTTTCAATTGGTTGCTTTTCATAAGTTACTATATGTTCACACTTTAAAATGTGGATCCTTGAATTCTCAATGCCTGTAAAAGCAAAAGCTAAGTAGAAGATGCATATGTTTAAAACTGCAATTTTATACTGAAGGCTAAAACCTTAAGAAAACTTCTTAAAGCACATATTTTAAAATGATACTTTTGAATTTATCTTTATTCTTTTCTCAGATACTTTTGTGGTAATGAATAAATGATAAACATTCAGATAAGTTTTGTTTTGTTTCTTTTGTGTATAGAATCCTCTGTGGACCATAAAAAAAGTCTTCTACAGAAACAGGATTATAACAGGCAATTAAAAATATGACAAACTCTACAAGGAAAATTGAGGTTTCTGTGTCCAAATGGCAAATGAAACATTATATGAGGTAGAATATGATGCTATTCTAACTCAGGGATGTTTACGCATTTTTAGATTAATAGCTCCTGAAAAAGACCCCTTTTTTCCATACAATATGAAGTCCATAAAAAATTCAAAGCTGTAAGTATAAAAACTTTTTACACCCAATCTAATCTCAGGCAAATCTGACTATGTAGATTACATCTAGTCTGATCACAGTCAAATCAGGCATTGTCCAATATTTGATAGATCTCTATGACAAGGTTAGAATATCTCATTCCCAACCTCTCATCTGTATTTCTTAACTGTATCTTGATATTTGGAGGGTGGAAAAGTGAAGAAAAGAAAGAAACATTTGGAAAACATTCTTGTTTCTTTCTTAAGTTTTGTTGGCATACTCCCATGCCGAGAACAAAACAAATGCAAAAAACTATGGCGCCAAGGCAAAAAAATTCCTTGGAAGATTTCCCCAATGCTATACAGCAAGGGAAGAGCATATGGCTAATTCTTTTTGTGGTCACTTTAAGCTCTCTACTGATCCCCTAGGCATGTTTGTTTTGTTTTGTTTTCCTTAATTACTTTTTGTTTGTTTGTGGGGTTTTTTAAAATTAATTTTTAAGTTATGATGTGGAGTATGGAATCTCATATGTAAACAGAAGTGCTGGGTACAGTTCTCCTCTGAGAAGATAATATTGGGCACATACTTTGTGTGCCAAAACTCCATGAATTCTAATGAAATTTGTATGTGTTCTACTGGGAACTAAACATTGATTGCATTGGAACGGCTTATTTTTTTTTCTTGGATTATTAAAGCAACTATTCTAAAAATTTTCGTAGAAATTAGGTAGAAAAATTGTCTTAAATATAACCAGTACTGAGGACACAGTTCTGCTAGAGAAATTTGTAGGCTTCATAAGGTAACTGGATATTAAATGAATCTGTTATGTAATGCATAAAAGAAGCCATATATAGACATAACTGGAAACAGATGGACGTCATAGGTCTCAGGTAAGCATATGTGATTTGGTCTGTTTTTTCTTCAGAGGAATGGGCAGAAGACCACTATAATGCAAAAGATACGGTCATGTTCACATCAGAGCAACCATGTTCTTTCATTAGTAAGCCCTGCCTCAAAACAGGGCTTATTGGCTTCCATAGCAAATGCACATGCAATGGAACTTTCCAGTTCTGAGTTTCTTAAGTTTTAACCATCCAGAACATCCTGTGTATCTGTAAATAGATATACAGGACTATCTGCAGTTAATTATCATAAATGTCTGGAATATCGTGTCCCCTTCTGGGCTTCCTGGTACAAGAGAGACTCAGAACTATTGCTGAAAGTCTGGAAAAGGTCCACTAATATGATGAGGGGACTGGAGCATCCATCATAGGAAGACGTGCTGAGAGAGCTGTGGCTGTTCTGCTTGGAGAAGTAAAAGCTCAGGGAGATCAGTGTATATGAATGCCTGAAGGGAGGGCACAAAGAAGACAGATCCAGACTCCTTTCAGTCACACCCAGTGACAGGACCAGAGACAAAGGGCATAAGCTCATACACAGGAGATGCTTTATGAACATCAGGAATCACTGTGAATGTGACCGTGCATTGTCACAGGTTGCCCAAGGAATTTTTGGATTTTGCAGCCTTGAATATATTCAAAAGACATCTGTACATGCTCCTGTGCAGCCAGATCTAGGTCACCCTGCTTGAGCAGGGTGGTGGACCCAATGACGTCCAACCTGTGTGTGCTTTTCTTTAGGTTAGCCTTCTCAGCAGTGATTTAGTCCAACATCCAGCTCTGGCCCCTCCAGTCTTAGTTGCAGTGATACCATAAACAGCATAGGCAATAGAGCACTCCAGCTTTAATTCTCATATCATTTATAATGTGATCATCCTAAATGAGTGTTAACAAGATTTGGATATAATAGCATTTGATGAAATACATCGAACTAATCTAACTGTAATAAATAGAGCATAAAATATGTGAGCGTTGTTGTTTGACACTGGCCCAATGCCAGGCACCCATGAGAGTCGCTTGCTCACCCTCCCCTACCACAGCTGGGCAAAAGGAGCGAACAGAGGAAGAAGGGTTAACAGAGGCTTCATGAGTGAGGTAAGGAGGGTGGGAGAAAATATTTCAAGGTCAAAACAGGCTCAATCTTAATTACTAAGTGGAATTTATTACTAACAGAATCAGAGGAGGATAATGAGAAGTAAAACAAGCCCTTAAAACACCTTCTTCCCCCCCAGGCCCTCCCTCCTTCCCACCGACAACACAGGGAGACAGGGCAGGGGGTTTTGGTCAGTCCATCACCAAGATTTTCTTCCACTGCTCCAGGAGAAGAGTCCTTCCCTGTGAGGCCAAAGGGTCCCTCCCACGGGAGACAGTTCTCTGTGAACCTCTCTGATGTGGCTCCACTCTCACGAGCAGCAGCCGAACCGCACCTGCTGCAGCGTGAGTCCCTCCCACGGGCACACAGTCCT
>VXBT01009159.1:11610-45175 GCA_013400235.1 Oriolus oriolus
GGGCACCTCCCCCACGGGCTGCGGGTGGATCTCTGCTTTCCACGTGGACCCCCATGGGCTGCAGGGGCACAGCTGCTTCACCATGGGCTGCACCACGGCCTGCAGAGGAATCTCGGCTCCGGCACCTGGAGCACCTCCTCCCCCTCCTTCTCCACTGACCTTGGTGTCTCCGTGTTGTTTCCCTCACATATTCTCACCCCCTCCTCTTCTCTGACTAGAAGCAAAAACCCGTGACTTTGTTTTGATTTTCTTCTTAAATATGTCATCACAGAGGTGTTTGCAGCCTCTCTCACTGGCCCAGCTCTGGCCAGCAGCATGTCCATCTTCAGAGCCATCAGCCACTGGCTCTGCCGGACATGGTGGGAAGCTTCCAGCAGCTTCTCACAGGAGCCATCTCTGTGGCCCCCCTGCTACCCACAACCAGGCCATGCCAAACCAAAACAGTGAGGTATATATTGTTGAAGTATAAAAGTCAATACATTTATTTACTTCTCATCTACTGAAGAAACTTTATCCTTATACACTACATAACTGCCATTGAAAGGTTTTTTGCATCTTTCTTTGAAGCATCTTCTGGGAGACATGTATACAGCCTGTTATATTAGCCATCTGGATAGTCCTCTGCAATTATAGACAATTTCATACAGATATTGCAGGAATTGTTGTTTTGTGAGGTCCCCTTCAATTAGATGTTTGCCAACAAGAGAGCTAGCCTGGATAAATACTTGCAATTTTCTCTTTCATCTGTTTTATCCTAATGACTAAACTTTATTCATTTTTGCTAATATCCCATTATATTGCTTGCAAAGGAGCAGAGTAAGTTACGTGTTACTTACAATCCTAGTATGTATCCAGATTCTGCCAAAACTGTCACCTAAAACAGACCTGCGTCTCTAAAAGGAATTTGAAGATGATGGCCATGTTTTTGCAGTTTTGTAGTTGTATGGCTCAGCCGTATTTTTCTGGTTAGATAAGCAGCCTAGGATTACACACTTGGTGGGTTTTATTCAGTTAGATTTTTTTTCTTTTGTATTGTTATTCATTCAAATTTCTTCTGTGATGTAGGACTACTTGATTTGAAGTCACTCTAAGAGGAAAAATATTCTTCAGTAATTCCCTGTGCTTACAGAAAGTATTTATAGTGAAATAGTGATGTGTAGTTAAATTCACATGAGACTTTACATTGCACATTTCAGAATGTTAAAATCGACATACAGCAACTACTGTAATTTCCTCAAGTGTACCATTACCGTAAATCTGACAAAGATGTTTTACTTTGCTGCTGTGTGATATTTTATATGATTAAGTATGTTGATAATTCCTATATGCCTTTAATAGAACAGCTGATATTTTGCAAAAGCACTTCTGAGTCAAGGTAAATATAGATTATCTGTGAAGTGATGCAGCAAGGTCACGAGTTGAGACTCATGAAAGACAAAAAACTTCTCTTTTAAAAATTTTTTTCTATTTCTTTTTCCCCCCTTCAATAATGTGAAGAATTCTAACAACTGAGGTGTGGAATAAATTTTAACATCACCTGTATATAAACCTCTAACGTGCATGGACATAAAGTTATGACAGTATATTTGCCTATGACGCACTATTACGGTCTCAGCCAGCTGAGTATTTGTTGGTTCTGGTTTGAATGAATTCTATCTCCCCACAGCCACCCTCCTTCCCCCAGTAATACTGAGTAGCTTTGAGGAAAATAGAAGTAAATTATCTGTGTAAATACTTAAAAGCAGAATTAATTATATTATTGCAATAAATATGTTGACAACAAGCATCACTATTGTTAACAAAGAGCAAAATGTGGATAAGAGGTTACGACAATTAATGTGCAATAAGTCTCTGTAAGTCATGACTTTTCCTGTATCTGGCTTGGATTATAAAAATGAAAAGTGTTTTCTTTTTATTTTCCTATATTGAAAAATACAGACTATGGCTTTCTCTGTAAAGTATTTTACAATTTAAAGGACCAAAAAGGTAGTATGTAAAATCACCTATTTTAATTAAAAAGTTATATAATGTGAATTTTTTGAGAGTGCTGTAAAAATTTAAAATATTATCCTCATTTTACAGGGTAAAAATGGATATTTAAAGGATGTAACTGCAGAATAGAAACTCATCTGGGTAGAGCTGGGGACAGTAGCAAAGAAAAGCAGCTCTTCAAGCATAATGTCATACACCTTGTGCTAACAGTACTGAAGTACTTTAGAGAGTGCATGGAAAGCCTTGCTTCACTATACTTAGGAAGAGATGCATTTTCTTCTGGACTGACAATCCTTAGGAAAGCACACTAAATGCAAAAATCATAAAAGGCAGTCTTTAACATTTTAGGGATGCTCTTAGATTTGTCACTTCCACATATCATCTTGTTGAGATGTGTGACTTGGGTTTAGGAAATAATATTAATGCTCCTGTACAGATTTGACCTACTGCTCTCTGAGTGGCTGAAATAAATCATATGCTGAGGGTCTTGGAGAGATGTGGTAAATATTAGCTTTACAGGAGATAGAAGCACATAGTGATGTGTGGGAGGTGCTGTCCTTTCATAAAAGCTGTAAATCCAGAGTGCAGATGGTGAGATACAAGTAAAGGTAAAAACGTGCTTTTAACTTCAAAAAGTGCTGCTTTTTGAAAAGTAGAATGAGGAATGGCATATAAAGAAATGAAGTTTCTTCCCCTAGAAGTCAGTAATGCCTTGCTGCTTAAGCTGTGTTTAAGAGAATGACGGAAATACTCTGTGACACATTGTAGAAGCAGCACTGTTTGAGCAGTTGTTTTTTATTAGGAAAACAGATTCCAGGACAATGACCTGTACCTATTAGTCAGAGCTGAAAAACAGCAGTGTGATGCTGATAAGATTCTAGAGCAATTTCATTCCATTTTTCACTAGGATGAAACAGAGAAATCTTCAGATTGACTAGAAAAAATACTTACTTATGAATTTGAAACTAAGAAGTAGCATGGAGTTATAAAACTTTTCAAAGCAAGGAATTGAAACAGGATATCTTATATTCCGTATGGATAATATCATCATGCATTTGAGGCTTATGTTTTTCCCTGTTGTGCTTCCTTTCTGTTTTGACAAGTAGTTCAACCCAAAATGTCAAGATACTTAATTTCCGTACCTAAGATTTCATAAAATAAAAAGTTTCCAGTTTTTTTAGGTCTGTTTCTGAGGGAGGTAGTGGAAGCCCTGTATTTTATGTAGAATATATTTTGTTCTAGTTAATTATATAACATAGAATTAAAGATTATAATCTTACTAGAAGCACGAATATAGCAGCAATGAAAAACTAAACTGGACTAAGCTAATAGCAGCAGTGGTAGCACAATCATAGAATATCCTGAGCTGGAAGACACCCACAAGAATCATTGATTCCAGCTCCTGGACCAGCACAGGATGGCCCCAAGAGTCATGCCATGTGCCTGAGAGAATTGTCCAAATGTTTCTTGAACTCTCTCAGGCTTGGTGCTGTGACCACTTCCCTGGGGAGCCTGTTCCAGTGCCCAACCACCCTCTGGGGGAAGAACCTTTCCTTAATACCCAACCTAAACCTCCCTTGAGACAACTTCATGCCTTTCCCTCAGGTCCTGTCACTGGTCACCACAGAGAAAGATCAGTATTTGCCTTCCTCTTCCCCTCATGAGGACTTTGTAGACTGTGACAAGGTCTCCCCTCAGTCTCCTCTTCTCCAGGCTGAAGAGACCAAGTGATCTCAGACAGTCCTTGGAAGGCTTCTCCTCTGGACCCTTAATCACCTTTGTAGCCCTCCTTTGGCTGCTCTCCAATAGGTCTATATCCTTCTTATACTGTGGCACCCAAAATTGCACACAATATTCAAGGTGAGGCCTCCCCAGTGCAGAGCAGAGTGGGACAATCCCCTCCCTTGCCCGACTGGTGATGCTGTGCCTGATGCCCCCCAGGACACGGGTGGGCCCTTTGGCTGCCAGGGCACTGCTGGCTCAGATACAACTTGCCATGGACCAGGACACACAGATCTCTATTTGCAGGGCTGCTCTCCAGACTCTCGTTCCCCAGTCTGTATATACATTCCTGGTTGTCCTGCTCCACCGGTAGAATCCAGCACTTGCGCTGGTTAAACTTCATATGGTTGGTGATAGCTTAGCCCTCTAACTTGTCAAGATCTCTCTACAGGGCCTCACTGCCTTCAAGCAAGTCAGCAGCTCCTCCCAGTTGCCAGCAAGTTTGCTTAGTATACCTTTTTGTCCTTCATTCAAATAATTTATGAAGATGTTGAAGTGCAGTGGCTCTCAAATGCAGCCCTGTGGAGCATACACTCCTATTTGTACAACAGTCTGAATATATGCTTTTTCACTGAAGTTTTTCCTGAATACTACTTTGCTATTTAAACTACTGTTTTCAATATATTTAGTGCTGAATATATTCTTGTTAAGAAGCTTCTGCAGTCTGGCAAGTAATATGATAATATACCAGCTTTGAACCTCGACTGGACAAACAGAGTACTAAAAAAAAGCAGAAAATATTAGAACATCTAGAAGCAAAACTGATATCACAAATCAATAAATCTGATATGCCTCATGGACGCTGATGCAGAAAGGAAGATCACACAGTTGTGGAATTTGCTTATAAAGCTTACAACTTAGCTGATATATGCAATAGCTGTTCTTGCGAAGTACAGATACAGGAGAAAAATGAAAACATTTCTACTGTGCAGACAAGGAACTGGGGAATAGAGGGAATTGCTGAATTCAATTCTCAAAGCATTTGAACTAATTGTTTTGTAATGAAACAATTTAATTTTAAGGTAGAAATTATCTTCAGCCTAGTCTGACTAGGTGGGAGTAGTGTATTCTTATTTCTTAAAATAAGCTTTTCAAAGTACGTGCTCAGGTATATAATTATCCTAGCTTAAAATGTTTCAGAATCCTGAAAATCCTTCTGCACTTGAATTTCCCTGTATGTTTGTCACATGCTTCTGAGAAATTAGTGTAATGATGATACCTTGAGCTCACTGCACAATCATTCATACTCCATGGAGCAGGCCAAGGGGAAAACACTGGACTGTCTTCATTATTTTTCTCTTCACTGAATAAATATATGTTAATAATAAAACAACCTAAAATCATGTTCTTTTTTTTGTTTAGTTAATGGTTAATGTAGAAACATATTCTTGACATACTCTGAAACTGCAACAGGTGTTCCCTGAGCCAAGTACTACTAAGTTACCTAGAGAAAAAACACTTTATTCTCAGTCCTTTCGATTTACTGAAAAGATCTCATAACTGTTTTCATTAACTAGTTTCTAAGAACACTTCCATGAAATAGGATGAATCCCATATGTGCTGCTATGGATCTTTCTGTGCTGATGTATGAAGCAGATTTACTAAAAACAATAAGTTACTACAGCCTATCAGGTCTCTCCATGGCCACTTCTGGTTGCCTTTCCTAAATCTTTCCACCTTCATTACTTCTCTTCATGTGTGAGGCACATTCTCTTGGCTTTCTTTTCTCTAATATAAATGGAGAAAAACATGTACATTTTAAAAAGATGCAGAAGCCTATCAAAAAGAAAACACTCCAGTGCACACAATTCTTCCCCCAGGGACAGGCTGAGAGGGAGAATGAATTGCACATGACAGCTGTTAGTGTTTGGTTTTGTCTAATGCAGTGCAGGCAGACACTGGAAAGAGTGGCATCAAAATCCCAAACAAAATGAAGCCTATCACTGAGCTATCAGGAAGTTGTGTGGAAATGCACATGGCAATGGTTGTATTATGCTTGTAGATAAAAGTTAGCATCTAAGACCTGCCATTTTCTTCTTTAGTTAACACAAAATGATGTTTCTTTTTTCTTTTTTTTTAATCTGCTTATATGTCATGTAATGGCTGGGAGAAAATCCAAAGGAAATGTTCATCTACATTCTTCACATCTACTGCAGCACTTTACTACATGCAAGTTATTGAATTTAAAACATAAATATCTCCTATCTTCGGTAATCTTTTAATTCCATTTTAGTTTCAATAATGAAATATTAAGAAATGCAATTAAATTTGACAGCATTGATGCAAACATTTTTAAAGTATTCTCCTTAAAATTTTGAGGGATTCAGTGACTTCTTTTGCATGTGTTCTTCCTTCCTCTTTGGCTTTTTTAAAGTCTTCTATAACCAAGGTATGAGGTTGGTGAGAGAAAAGAGCAGATCCTGGTGTAGATGGAAGGCAGAACAAGATCTTAGGCCAGCTGTCATCCCAGCTAAAAAGACATTATAAGTATTCCTGCGTGTTATTTTCATGTTAATTAATTCAGGCCCCCTCCAAGCAACGAGTGACTCTCTTCCTTCCATTAATCCCTGAAAGATAATTACAAGTGCAGTCTTTTGTAGAAGAAATTAGAAACTTTCTTCTCTTGTCTTCCCATCTTTTCCTCCCCTCCTGTCTTCCTCTCCCTGGAATATTTTGGCTGGGTTGCCAGCCAGAAGTAGGCAGGAACCTGCTGACTGCAGGCTTCTCTTGGACAAGTGATACAGCTTCCATTAAACACGCTAATACCCGCAGATGAGCCAGAGAAACAGATGGAAAAAGTGTAAAATAAAGCTGTGTAAGCTCCAGTGAGGCAAAAAATATATATTTTTTAAAGTTTTGTTAGCTTTCTACAAAAATGGCACCCTGGGGAAGGTTCTGTCACTAAATTTTATAGGCCAGGTGTTCATCTGAACAAAAGCATAAAGAAAGAGATGGGCTTTTTCTAAAAAAAGAGAAGGAGTTTGCTGCTTTCTCAATTATATGAATGCTTTCACAAGAGAAGTCAACAGGGGTCCCAAAATGCAACTTTAAAACCAGCTTAAAAAGCTTTTTTAATGTGAGTATTTAAATACTGTGAAGGTTTATTTCCAGTTTCCATTTCCCCTGTATTTCTTCTGTTGTAGAATAATAGTTTTAGTTGCTTCTGAAGTGCTGAAAATCACTTTTAAGGAGCCTTGTAAATGTCAATGGGGTTTTTTTCTCCCCTTCACTTCAGTCTTCTGGATGTGTTTTAGAGAAAGATTTCAAATTGAAAATGAGCATGTATGAAAATTCAGTTATTTACAATGATTTTAAGATTTTTTCCTTATTTTATGTTTTGACCTAGTTTTGACCAATGCTTAAATGTTTAGTTCTGACTGATTGTTAACAAAAGTGTGCATCACTAATGCTCTAGAAGCAGTAAGTAAATTTTATTTGCTTTTTTTTTCTGTTCAGTGTTCCTTCTGGTGTGAATAATAGGAGAAACTTATATGGAACTGAATTATGATTTAGAGAACTGTTAAGAGAAAACATTGGATGAGAACAGGCTCCATAATTTTGTTATTCTTTTTCCATAGTGAGAACTTTTCTGAAAAATGTTGGAAAATAATTTTTCTTGCCTTCCATAAATAGCAAATCTTTTATATTGTTGGCCATTTTGTTTTGGTTTTATTGCTTTAAAACTAGTTGGCTAATAAATCCTTCTGTTTTGAGTTGGAAAAATAGAATATAACATCTTTTTTTATCTGGAAATGCAAAAAAACCTCTGAAGGCTCTTATCTGTCCCGAGAGCTTTTAGTCTAACGTTGTTCATGTAGAAATTTCTGAGGCCATATGGACACAGAATCATTTTCAGTTTTCATCTATGTCTAACATATTCCTATGCACAATTGTAACTTGAAAGACAAAATGGTTCACTTAAGGTTTTTAAAAGTTATAAAATATCAATAGATTTCTAACACTAAGTTTTAAAATATCTACACTTCGATTAAATAATATAGGTAACAATTATGAGGTTTTTGACACAGATGTTGACTATCTGAGTTAAAGAAAATTATATTACCTCCCTAATAAATACTTATTTTCTTCTCCCTCCGCATCCCAAACCCTACTGTACCACCCCTGGTGGTCTTTTTAAACTTGATGTGCAGTTTCTACACATGCATTTTTAAATCCCCTTGCTTACATGCACAAAACATGAGGCAGTTATTCAACTGAAGGTCTTTAAGTAACCAGACCTGGAATGTAGGTGTAGATTTCTCCTTGCAAAGAAACATATGTTTGAATGATGTCTCTGACATGCCATACAACTCTAATGAAGCTGTTTGATGCTATTTGCATCACGAGTGAGTCTGACATTTAATGAGGGAAGTAAGTAAGTTGCAATTGCACCCTGGAGATCTGGGAAATGGATCCTGGGAAGATGGTATTTGTTTTATGTAGTGATCTGCTCTAAGCTCCTGCTTTAAATACAAAGAATATCTTTGACAGCCACCATCAGTCTTGTGTCAGCGTTTGCAAATAATGATACATAAGTGACAGTGAACATAGTAAATGAGATTTGTATTAATAAAAACAAACATAAAAGGGACTTAAAATTTCACATTATAATTTTGGGCTGGTGTTCAAATAGAGCCTAGAGTTACAAGAGCTCTATACCTTGGGAAGACTTTGCTTATTGAATTGCCTCTACCATGTCTATCTTCCAGACCTAAAATACTACAATAATTCCACTTGACAACTTTCCCACATAAGTTTGCACTCAGATTTTGAGGATTTGAGTAACTGCAAGGGGAAGCAAGGGAAGACTGACCTATGTCATCTAGACTTCTGTAAGGTTTTTGACATGTTCTCACACAGCATCCTTATCCCCAAAATGGAAAGAAATGGTTTTGAAGGGTGGACTATTCGGTGAGTAAGGAAATGGCCAAAGAGAGTTCTTCAGCCAGTTCCCAAACTCCAAACCCCTAACACATCAAGAGTCAATGAGCCAGAGAGTCATGGTCTATGGCTCTATGCCTAGGTTGCCCTCAGGGTCCTGTCTTGAGACTGATATCTTTATCAATGACATAGACAGTGAGATCCATTGCACCCTTAGCAAGTTTGCAAATGACACAAACCTGAGTGGTGGAGTTGACACAACAGAAGGAAAGGATGCATTGGGAGGACCTGGACAAACTTGAGAAGCAAGGCTGTGAGCCTAACCAAGTTAAGCAAGTGTCAGGTGCTACACCTGGGGAGGGGCAATCCCAGACATGAGAACAGACTGGGAAAAGAAGTCATTGAGAGCAACTCTTCTGCTGGGCATGACAATGTGCACTTGCAGCCCAGCTAGCCAACCTCATCCTGGGCTACATCCAGAGTAGCATGGCCAGCAGGTCGAGGGAGGTGCTGCCCCTCTACTCTGCCCTTGTGAGACCCCACCTGGAATACTGTGTCCAGCTCTGGGTCCCCAGACGTAAGAAGGACATGGATTTGTCAAGGCAGGTCCAGAGGAGTACCACAGAAATGATCAGAGGCTGGAGCAGCTCAAGGCTGGAGCAGCTTTCCTATGACACCACGCTAAGAAAGCTGGGATTGTTCAGCCTGGAGAAGAGAAGGCCGCAGGGAGACTTGTTGAGGTCTTCCAGTACCTAAAAGGGGCCTTACAAGAAAGCAGGAGAGGGACTTTTTACACAGGCGGATTATGCAATTACACAATTGTAGTTTCTTTTGGCAGGAACTATTCCTCTTAGATGTGTTCTATGAACTGTTATCCTGGTTTGGTTTTTGATATTATGCAAAAATACTATTAATTAAACTCAGGAAATCCTTTTTTTTTCTCTTTAGTTTGCTCCTTTACCTTTCTCACAAAGACAGACACTTATATTTCTTACCAAGGGTTACTGTTACTTCACAAATATGCATGCAAAAATATCTGTTATAATATATTTTAATCCTAATTTTGATAGCTGATGATTTTGTGTTTTAAGTTTGATATGTCAGAATGTATGTTCACAACAGCTGAAGTGTTTGGCAAATGGGAAGTTCTGGTTCCACTATACATTGATAACAATACTCTGACTACTGTGGGGTAAAATTAACATGAATCTCTTGATGGGGTTTTGTACGATATTTGAAGGTTTCTAACTTCAGATGTCTAAGAGACATCTGAAATTATATATTTGTCTACATGGAGAAAAACCTGACAAGCATTATGGATTTATTTATAGGTACTTATTTAAAATTTTGATCTTAAATAAGAAATTTCAAGTCAGGAAATAAATTAAATGTATTTTTTTATGTCTCTTACTATTAAGAATTACTAGTATTTTTGTCTGAAATTCTAGCTATCTCCTAAAAGGCCTCCACTGTTGGACTATTTCCAGTGGAGATACAAGTTATATCACTGTACTTTGAATCACTAGATATTGTCACCATTACTGGAATGACACACTCTATATAACAAGATAGTCAGATTTCCAAACTGTTCCTGATATCTAGAGGCTACTCATGATTTGCATTTAAAGAGCTGTGCAGAAATAAAAATGAAAAAAGACCCCAAACCAGTAACATATCGTATGTCAAATTGGGTTTGGACACAGTCTGAAGCAATTAGGATTACTTCAGTTAATAAAAAGAACACTCATGAAGACTGATATGGTATAAGGGTATTAATTTGAAGTGGAGATTATAACTTTATTTTGACATATGCTGAATATTAGCCAGACATCTCACAGAAAAAGAAATTCTGGGATGACAGCATGCAGTCTGACTGAGCATCTGCCTGAAGCATTCTGCAGCAAATTCCAGATTTTAACATCTGTCCAAAAAAGAAGTAAGATGGATTTATTATTAAGTCACTAGATGGGTATTTGTGGTTATTTATTACTTATTAGTTCTGCTAATAAAGAACTAAAGAGGAAATAAAGCAATGGTGAGGAGCAGGAAAAGTTTATTTTCAAGGGCTTATCACTTTATATTTCATTCTATTTTTTCCAGGACAGCAGTAGCCATGCTGTACCTATAAAAGCTCATGCCAAACACAACTCTGCCCTTTTCAAATCTTTTTAAACTCCTGCCCAGGAAACCAGAGAAATTAGAAGTACTCAGCCACTCAAATATGTCATCAAGAGCCTTACCAACTAAAGATTTTCCACAATGCAGACTATATGCAATGATGTTCAATAGGGGAACACTGAACAACTTAAAAATACATGGAGAAGTTATATGTCCAGTAAATGACTGAAAAGGCCTCTCCTCTAGGCAAAGATCTGCTTCTGCGGTGGATACACTGATTTAACAGAGTATGTGGGCCACGTTCTGCAGGCTGTTAGGGCACTGATCCTTTGCTAGGATGAATTTAGCTGGACTGCTTTAGACTGACTGAGAACTGGACCGCATATATACATACATGCACACATTAGTTACAATTGCAATAGAGAAATAAAAGCAGAATAGGTGAAAGGGATAAATGGCATGATTAGGTATTCACAGCATGGAAGAGAGGAAGTTTTTTTGATAGTTAGTTTGTAGAATGTGGTGCCTAAAAACACAGCCACCCAAAAACACAAGGAAAAAATAGGGTCAGGGAACAGGGAAGAAATCAATTGAAATTCATTTCACTAGAAGCTACTTAAGTGAAAATTCTTGTATTTATACAGCTCTTTCTCATTTAAGACTTTGTATTTTCTTAATCTTTCTTATTTCAAAAGGCTCACTCATGTAGGCTGTATTCAGAATTCAGAATATGCATTGGTGGAATGAAACTTTGAAAACACAGTGCTAGGTATGTAATTGGTCTTCTTGAAAATTTCTGTAGGGAGACATTAAATTGAGAAGGGGTTTCTGTGTATTAATTTGTGACAGGAAAAATAACAACATGGGATGAATTATTTCATTACTACTGATCTGCATTTTTTCTTTTCAGACTATTTTTCTTTTTTTTTACTTTTGTCATAGAGAAGAAAGAGATAAGAATACATAACGAAATACCTTGTTGTTTATATTTCCATACTATATGAGGCAAGATTAAAATGCAAAAGAATAAGCAAAAAAAAAAATTGAAAGTCAGTTTGTTCTCTAGAAATTACTTCATTTAAGTTGACCCCCTTCTAGACCTTTCATAAACATTTTCTGTCTTTCATCTGCTCAACCACTGCTGCATAACATCCTAATAACTTCAGTGACTTATTTCAGAGACATATTTTCTCTGACATATGCTGCCTTAGGCTTCTCCTGAAAACATAATTCTTCCGATTTTGGCAATCACTTAGTGTCCATCATTCTTTGCCATCCTTCCAGTCTTTCTCTTTGCATTTTGACTACTTCCCAGGCAGCTATTCTCATTGTCTCCTCTTAAATTTGTCTCCATTTGGAAAAACGCATCACGTTTGCAATAATCAGTCCATTTCCAGCTCACTGCCATCCTTTGTTTGGAGCAGTAAATCTCACAGTTTGCAAAATGCAAGAAATCATTTGTGACTCATTCATGTAGTATTTGTCAACTTTTCTTTTTAGAACACTCATCTGATAGATCTTTTCCTCAAGGCAAATGTAAACCCCACGTGTTCAAGATCAGAGAAAAGCAATGTAATAACAAATTGGAAGAATAATTTGCAGATGGCATGTATTAATTAAAGAAGGGTATACTGGATATAAAAATCAATCCTTCACACACCTAAGATCTTCAGAACGGAACTATTAAAAATGTTCCCCAGAAAGGGGAAAAGCTTGGCTGTTTGTCAAAATTATGACTAGGCAGAGTATAGCCTATAGTATGGTTTATTTAAATGCAATGCTCAGTCATGTGAGTGAAGAATTGATAACATCTCTTCTTTATACATGAGAATGAAAAGTCACGAAAGACAGAGAGTAACATTATCACTGCAAGTATTCAGAACCACATTTTTGTTCTTAGAGCATGAATCACAGCTTTATGCACTTCAACAACAGCCTGTCAATGTATTTGTCAGTATGTAGGAGCACTTATATCCTACTCTCATTATTGTCTGTATTCTCAGGAACAATGTGATATACAAGGGAGGAAAGGCTGAATAACCAGGTGGTTTTTTTTTTTTAAAGTAATTGACTGAAAGGTCTAAACTACACCTCCATGTTAGTGGTTCTTTTACTCTCAGGAATTCATTTGTGCAGCACTTCAAACCAAATCTGCGCTTGAACGTTAAAGAATGGTGGAACAGACCAGTTAATATTTTAGTTAGTCTTTGCTGTCTTTGTCCAGGAAAAAAAATAATTCACTTTGACAGGATGAAAAGGTGGACTTGTATTTTTCTTTCACTTAGATGGAAAAACAAAGTCTCCAAAAAACCCCATACTCTGCTGCCCTGCATAATGCTTGCTTTTTTCCTTGTCAAATTGTAAAAGTGTTTTTCCTCCTGTTTATTTATGTCTGCTTTTTCTCTTGTTCTGAATAGTGGATACTATGCAAGCCTTTCATACACCCCTGACCTTTGTTCAAAGAGCAAATAAATAATCCAGACTTCTAGATGTTGGGGTGGAAATGGAAGGACAATGCATTTAAAAGACAGCCCTAACTACACTATGATTCTGTGGCATGTCCATGTTACTGAGATTAGGAATTGTACTTGAATAAAAAAGCAGTGCTGCTGAATTTAGCTTTCTCTAGTTTTCTAAATAGAGCTCTGATACAAGTCCTAAAGATCTCCCATCTCATAAAATCAGGAGAGTTAGGTACCTTCAAGTAATATTAGAAAAAACCCTTCACTGTAAATGTGAGCTACATATGTCTAGTCAATACTTGGTTGGTTCTGAAGTGCACTCTGAAGTCTTTCATCTGACTTAGGACTCCAGGCAGACATCTCTTTTCATTTGATATAAAGAATCCACTTCTGCAGATAACTCCTGAACAACATTCCATTTTCTTAAATGCACTTTGTATATAAAATGTTCCACTGGCTAGAGAATTACACAAAATGTAGAAGCATTAGGTGGTTTTTAACAACATTTAGGATAGTGCCAACCTACTCTTTTTGTCAAGTTGTGCTATTTCATAGCTTTGAAACATAAGATGAAGAAGTGAGATTCTTTAAAGCATTACTTATATTTCCATCTTCCATGAAACAGTCATTTAATAAATTCTTTCTAAAACAGAGAAATTTCACCTACTCCCATTTAACTAGTTTTTCTCTTCTTTTTTCCCCCTCCACTCATGCTACCCTTCACTCTAGCAGACTCATTTTTGCCCGACTTTCTATTGCCTTATCTAATCACAAAGTGAGGGAGTTAAAACCACAAATATCTGGTTGTAATGAAAGCTAATGGCAGCAATCATCTGGTTTCATAAGATTTACTTATTTCCATGGGAATTGTTTTAGCATCTGTGGAGGAGAGGAAACTTTCTACATCTGGACTCTTACATTTTTAACCCTTCCAGAAATTTTAACACTTTTCTTGGGAGAAATCAACCCTGAAATAAATGGTTAAAAGAATTAAATGTGAATAAAAGGAGAGAGAAAGGAGAGAGAAAGGAGAGAGAGAGAGAGAAAGGAGAGAAAGAACCGGTTGTGCAAAGTTGTATTGATGATTAACCATTCGTAATCTTAGGTTCAGTGTGATTAAACCATTAAGGGTTACTTAAAGGGCAACTACCTCAGGTAGCTTATAGAATTTATAGAATAGAATCAAAAATATTTTCTTTATAGTAACTTCATTTCATTTTCACCTCTTTTCCTCCACACAAATAAAAAAAAATAACCTTTCATAAAATTCATTTGTTGTTATGATACTGGAAATATTTTATGAAGAAAAAATTGACTGTGGAGAAAGTGAAATTATTGCAGTATTTTACAACCAATTATAAAACTTAGAGATCATTTCAGGAGCAGGCCTCTTATAATTTGACACACTAAATCACCATGATAGTTCTAGAAATGCCCTGAAGATATACTTACTTAAAGCACTTCAGGATAATAGCAACTAAAATGAAATAAAATTAACAAAAAACTGAGGTCAACAGTATTATATTTCCATTTTTCTGACTTATTTAGAGTCAGCACTTTTTGGATAAGCAGGCTTTTTACTCAGTTGAAGATTTTGCCTGGCTGTGTACATACTCTCTCAAAAATTAGCAAGGTAATTGTAGTTTTGGTTTGGATAATTAAACTTCAGCCTTAACAATGCTTGGAAGTATCTTGACCATACTCATCAGAACTTAAAGTGATACATAAGAAGCTATCTCTGAGAAAACTCTGCTTTTAATTACAGAATACTATGTGGAAGGGATTTGAAGTATATCCAGTTCTTCTCAGTAGGAGGTGCTGATGTTCTGTCTAAGAAGAACACACTTTCACCATCCTTGCCTCCACAAAAAATTGCCTCGGCATCCTGGAAGAGTCTTAGAGAAGCAGTTATCCTCATGGAAAATTTTTTATTCTCTCTTACTCTAAGAATCTGTTAATTTCTGTAACATCATTTTCAAATAAGAAACATCAGCAGCCTTTATTCCCTGGCAGGGAAGTAATTTCCTTCCTTCCCACAGAGTGCCTCTGAGGGTGTGTTTCTGGCTAGGCAGTCTAAGAATTCTGTACTCTACTTTATTAATTAAATACATATAGTACAGTGTAGTGGTTTGACCTCGGCTGGACACCAGAGGCCCACCAGGCCTCTCTAGCACTCCCCTACCCAGCAGCAAATAGTAGAAAACAAATAGTAGATTGAGACAAGGCACTTTATTAAAGAAAAAGAAAAGAAAAAGAAAAAAGAAAAAAAAAAGAGAAAATTTGTGCACACATAAGCAAAGGGGAAAAAAATTAATTTGTACTTCCCATCACTAAGTGACATTCAGCCACTTCCTGGGAAGCAGGGCTTCAGCACATGAAGCGGTTGCTTCAGAAGGCAAACATTGTAAATTACAAATACCCCTCCCCCATTCTTCCTCTCTCCCTTAGCTTTTCTATCTGAGCTGACATGACAGGGCATGGAATATCCCTTCGGTCAGTTTGGGTCAGCTGGCCTGGTTGTGTCCTCTCCCAGGACAGGATCTTGCCCACTCCCAGCCCCTTGATGAGGGGAGGGAATGTTGAGAGACAGCGCTGGTGCTGTGCCAGCCCTGCCCAGCGGTACCCAAAGCACTGGTGTGTTATCAATACTTTTCCAGCAAGCATAGCACTGTGAGGGCTGCTATGGGAGAATGAACTCCATCTCAGACAGACCCAATACACATAGTATATTCTTTATGTGCCTTTTTTATATAAGTTTTATTATTAGCAATTTTTTCTTGTTTGGTTTGGATTAGATAGGAAAAGAAACCACATAATTTTAAGTGATTTTTAAAAGTAAAAATACTTTCCAAGTACTTTTTTATGTGTGTATGAATATATGTGTGTGTATGCACATAAAAAATAAATAATAACAAACTACTTCATATATGATCTTACACATTGATTCTATTTGGGATCTTGTGGTCATTAAATTAAGCAGAGGAAATTAAATTCTGTTCTATACTGTATTTTTAATTTCTTGCTTGCTTTTTTTTTAGGAGAAACTAATTTATCCTGGCTTCCCAAACGACAAATATTCCACAAAGCTACAGAACAAATGGTTCTTCAGATTTTAAGGAAAACTGGGCAAACTCTAAGCTCACATCATTAAAAAAATGCCCTTAAATTAATTGACTAGTGTAATTTTTATGTGCCATCTACTTTAAAATGGCACAATTCTGCTTTCAAACAAATTGAACTACCCAGGAATTAATATACAAATAGTATTGGGGAAATATAAAAGTAATATAAATCAAATTTAATGTTTTTACTTTCCCTTCTCCAGTTCTAATCTGTGTTCATGGTTATTCAGTTCAGTGGGGATGTATTTAGGCCTCAACCCTGCAAAACTCTTAAAAAAACAATTAATATTTTAGTTAAAATTATATTTAGCACATAGGACTGCTACCCACTATTTGATTTACTTTTTTACAGTGTATAATTTGTGATTCAACAGTTATAATTAATTAATTCAAACAAAACTTCTCTTGAAATCAGTAGATTTCAAAAGTAAAAGTAATTCTGAGCTCTGGGGTCAGCACCATGTTTCAGCTGGGAATTTGAGATATGCATGCATTGAGTTGGGGATCAGAAGGGGTTTTGAGACAGAAAGTACCAAAAAGTACAAGAAAGTATTCATCAGGAACAGCTAATGGTGTCAAACTTGTGCTGAGAAGGAAGAAAAAAATGTTCACTTTTGAAAGGCCATTATGATTATACATTTATATCAAAGTTTTAAAAATAGACATTGCTTGTATTACATATTCCAGGACATGCTTCACATGCATGCTTCACAAATGATCCATGATGATCAGACCTCATGTAGAAGAAAATAAATTTTAAAAACACTCTTCAGAGGCAAGAAACTTGCTTTTTGTTAAGTGCTCTTATTTATTTTCAATTTTTTTTAATATACTACCTAAAAATATATTTATATACTACCAACATGTGTATATTATTCGTATACTACCAACATGTATTTTATATATTACATATATGTAATATTAATTTCAAATAATGGAAATATTTATGTGTGTATTGCTGATTTGTTGTTCAAAAGACATGCAGTCTGGAAATGATTATCCTGCAGATCTCTGTGAGCAGATCTGTGTGCAGAACGGGTGTAATATTTGTGAAGAGTGAAAAGCTGACTCAGACCAGTGTTGGTGGTGGGTGGACCTCCTACATACCCAACTTGACTTTGAGGAGCGGAATCATGCTCAAGGAGATGTGCTTATTCCAGGTAGTTGCCTGATGTGTTGCCCTCTCTTTAGAGAACTAACAGCACTTAACTGATTTGCGCAAGGTTATATACTGGTAAATCAGTGTCAACCTCAGAATATCAATTTTTATACCTTTCTTGGCTTGTAAGTATGAAGCTAAATGGCTGCACAGTTGTCAGACTTCATGTATTTAGTTTTAATTCATCTCTTTTCTACTTTATTACTCTTCCAGCAGTTAAATTCACTCTCTGCTAACCTTCCATTTCCTTTTAACTAACTTTATCTTTCTAACACTTGATTTAGCACCAGTGTGAGACTCCTGATTTATACCAGGTATATTCATCTTTTTCCAAGACACAACAAAACCAGGCTTCTGCTATGTTTTACATAAACTTCTTTTCAGCGCTATATATTGCATGAACCTGAACTTTTTAGTGAAGCTTTAATAGTGTAAGCCATTATGCAAGCCATTATGAATACTTTGTCTAAAGACAATTACTAGCTGCCTTTTAACTTTATATTGTAAGGTAATAGTGTAGTGTCACTGTTGGGGTGGCTGAAACGAAACACGTACACACGGAAGGCCATTTATTAACAAACAGCTTCTTTTTATAAACTTCTGTATGTTATCATTCATGTTACATAGTCATTGGCTGCCAAGTTACTACAATAGATTCATTACTACAATAGATTCATAACTACAATATAATACCATTGGACACCTATAGCGTAGGCATTCAAGCATTTAGAAAAATAACAGGTGCAGCTGTATGTTGCTGTTTTTCTCCTTCTATTGTTTGGATTTCTTGCTTCTGTTGATACTACATTTTCAAGGGCAGAAACGAATTGTTTTTCCTCTCATGGGCTTTTCTCACGAATAGAAGTTAACCATCTCCAGCTTAGGATCTCTGAAGCTTTCAGACTAGCTGTCAGCCTCAACAGTGTAGCAACGGAACATATACCTATCAAATAGGATTTTATCCTTTGTTCATTTTCAGTACCAACTTGCTTCATGGAATATTGTCAAAAAAACTGACCTGGGAAATATGCTCCTTCATGAGAATGTGATCATGATTAGTATCATTCAGTTACAGAATGATGTTAGTGGTGCCTGATACTAAAGTACTGATGCTTTCTGATATTTCAAGTAACATTTAAAGCAAACAGAAAAGGTTCATTGAGACCTGGCTTCCCAGAACTGTTGTCAGTTTGATGTGTTCCTTTGTAGAGAAAGCCTGACCTTATACACTATTGTTTTTGTAAGACATCAACTGTGTCAATGTGAACATGGAAGTAAACAGATACAGGTGTCTTTTTCTTAAAATTCAGATTGGAAGAGGAAGAAAGGAGACAGTTTCTTACCTGGTCTGTGAAGACCTTGTCTGTGCACTGGTCACAGTCCACTGGAGGTCTAGGTGTAAGCATTTTAAAGAAAAAGGATCTATGGCTACTTGGCAGCTGTGATAATTATGACTTGGGACATAATTGCAAGACCTGGTAACAACAGAGAATGAATTCGGAACAGAGCAATCCAGAAAAGTCCTTAACTATGCACATGCTTTAGTGTTATGTTAACTTTTACCTTTTCTCCTTGGAGATCCAGTCTATGGGGAAGATGCCCCCTCCAGTCCCCCATTACAATTAAAGACTGAGAATATATAAGTGATTCACAATGCAATTGCTCACCAACAGGCGACCAACGCCCAGCCAGTTCCCAAGCAGTGGCTCCCATCTAGTTTTCCCCCTAGTTTATACTCTGGGCATAGTGCCCTCTGGTATGGAATATCCCTTTGGCCAGTTTGTGTCTGTGTTGCCTCTCAGCTTCTTGTCCCCTCAGCCTGTGGTGTGAGAAACTGAGAACTCCTTGACTTAGCGTAAACACTGCTTAGCAGCAATGAAATAGTCAGTGTTATCTAGATGTGGTTTCATCTGTGCCATGATGAAAGGTGGAATTTTACCCTGATATCTTAGATAAACACCTTGAACGTACCTGAGGTTAGGTGTGGTAGCATTGTGATTTTGCCACTTGGTAGTGTGAAGACAGCAAGAGTCACGCTTCTCTCTGTGGTGGTAAGCTTTCTCCTGGCATGTTTAGAACTCTTATACTTACAGTCCCAGACACTTGCATCAGAAGGCATTGAATGCTGGATTTCTCAGCTTGCAAAATGGTTCTGCTTGTTATCAAGTGACCTTAAGGTTTTCTTCCCTAGTTTAAATTGAGTAATATGAAGCCTGAATTCAAACGTGTATGGCAGCCATGAGGAGAGAGAAGTGTAACTTCTTCAAGATTAAAAGTTCAAACTGTGATGGCTGTACCTTTTAACTCCATAACTGGCTTTCACCCTGATCTCCATAATCCTGTTAGTTTCATCATGTTGAAGAGATCATGACATTTTCCAAAGCACCTGGGGGAAGCATTACCTTTCAGTTCACTGACTAAGCTTTTCTCTGGGACAGCAATGTCACCCAGCTGTGTCTAGTCTTTTTATGCTTCACAGAGTGGCTAAGGTTGGAAGGGACCACTGGAGGTCAACTAGTCTGACTGCTTGAGTAGCTGCAATTAAGGTTATAGTGATCTTTACTACTTTGCTGTAGTACATTAATTTTTTTATCTATTTCGAATAAAAACCAAAAACAAAACCCTAAAACCAGCTAGGATTAGAAGCAGGTGCATAGAGATGAGGAGTTACCATGTCTTTTGAAATAAAATTTATGTAGGAAAACTGTGAAAGAGCTTGTAATAAAAAGAATGGGTGTTCTAATATAATGCATTTTTTCCCCTTGTGACTTGTAGCATACTCAAATTCTGTCTTGTTAGTTACTAATCTTAAAAATATCGGATTCCTAACTAGGAATTAGGTTATACTTCTTTTAGGTACTTGCTGCATGTGATCTTGGACTAACTAGACAATTTGTGTGTCCTTTTCCCAAATACAAAGGAAATTATGTTTTTCTTGGTGAGATTTTGGATAGGTACATTGTATATAAGTGGCATTCCGAATACATGCAAAATAAGTAACCCTTCAGGAAAATGGTAATTTCTTGAATGAGAAGAATAAGAATTCATAGGGATTTTTTTATTTTTGAGACAGAAGGAAAGAGAAAGAAATAACATAAGGTGGGACAGAGAGACTAAGAGGAAAAAATATGCAAATCTATAAGCCACATCCCACTTAACCAGATTTGTATGCCCACATTTGTGGAAAATGGAACTTTGGTAGGTAAATAGTCTAGTTTGGACAACCTGTAAAATACAGGAATAAGTGCTAGGCAACATAGCCTCTTCTAGATTTATGGGAAGCTTACATAAACTGACTGGTGTCTTGCTTTAAAATTTAGGATGTGTTTACTGGGTTAAGGTATGTTTATGATTTTAAAATATAGCATCAAGCTAGGCTTAGGTGAGGCAAAATTGTTAGGCTTTGAGAAAAAAACTTAGTCAGAAACAAATCAAAAACTGTTATGACCTGCATGATATTAGAAAAGAGAGTCTTGCTATTGCCTTCTTTCTCTGTTTGAAAAATATTTAATTTAGGATGAATTATGAACATCGATAGCATCAAAAACATGAAGCCATCTCCAGTCCCAAGAGAAAACAGTAGCAAACTTAAGTAAAAGTAACTGTTTTCTCATTATATTTATTCATAGAACAGTAAGTTTTGACAGGAGATCAGGACCTCTAGGCACTATTGCTATTCTATTTTATTTAATACAGTGAAGGAATTCATCTTAAATAGGGAGTGTTTTGACACAGAGCTGAATTGATGCCTCTGTGTTAATCTTTAACTGGGCTTTAATCATTACTTTTTGTTGCAATTAATGTCATTAACTTCCCTTAAGCTGATTACCCATTAACTATTTTAATGGTGTGCTAAGCACTTCAGGAAATTAGTATTTGTATGCTATTTGTGGTCAGCAGGATCAGGGCACTGATCATGTCCACATGTGGTTGAGACCACACCTCTGTTTTGGGCATTGCCTGACAAGAAAATCATTGAGGTGCTGGAAAAAGTCCAGAGAAGGGCAATGGAGCTGGTGAAGGATCTGGAGCACAAGGCTTATGAGGAGTGGCTGAGAGAGCTGTGGATGTTTAGCCTGGAGAAAAAGGCACACCTTACTGCTCTCTAAAACTGCCTTAAAGGAGATTGTAGTGGATTGTGAGTTGGTCTCTTCTCCCTAGAAACAAGCAATGGAACAAGAGGAAATGGCCTCAAGTTGTACTAGGAGAGGTTTAGACTCGATATTGAGGAAAATTTCTTCACTAGAAGTGTTGTCAGTCATTGGACCAGGCTGCCTAGGGAAGTGGTTGAGCCACCACCGCTGAAGGTATTTCAAATCCCTGTAGATGTGGAAGTTTAGGTTAATGTTTGGACTTGGTGATCTTAAAGGTATTTTCCAATCTAAATGATTCTACCCTATGATTCTACACATTTCTCATGGTTATATATTAGCTTGAATACTTTGAAATACTGCCGCATAATGGCTGTAAATAATAGCTAAGAAATGGAGTAATGTATAAGTATGGTATAAATTCGTTGCTTTATTATGGGCTAGGCACAGTTTTTGGAACAGTTTTCGGATTCTATGTCGTATAGGGAATATCACCTGGTTTGTAGTGTTATTAAAATTTCACAAGACTGTCTCTTCAGAAGGAGAAAGGAAATAGGAAATGTCCTTAGTTGAGAGGAGGACATAGTTGCCTATCACAGACTGTGGAGGTTTTTGAGTAGTATAAGAGATTATTTTGCATTGTTTAATTGCATAAGTATTCTCTAATCAGGAATATTTGAACACTGGCAAACTAAGAACATGCTGTGTTTGGAATTAGGAAAATTCAATGCATAAGTATTTACCTACCTAAATTCTTGTTGGGCAAAGAAACACAATAATCATAACTTCTTACTGTCCCAGTTTCCTGCCAGATAAAAAAAGTGAGACTATTGATCTGTGCAGGTCTTGTATTTATGACTTTGACTTCCCAGTGTAAAATTCTATAACATGTTTTTGCTCTTAAATAAAAAATGTTGCATTCAAAGCTAATATTAGTTATTATCAGTAAGTACATTTAAAATGACAGATGGATTGCCACACTCTAATAGCTCGTCGTCTGTTTTTGAAATTCTGTTTCTTTGAGAAGAATAAAAAACTTAGTTTCTATGTAACATATGTGTATTCTCTTCATTATTACACACGAACACCCCCCCCCAAAAAAAAAAAAAAAATAGGTGAGGTATCAGTATATATTCTGGAAATTTTCTAGCATAAAAACAGACATGAATTAGAAGTGTTGGGCCTCGCTAAAATGTAAGTCTTTTGAGTCAGAAAGTGCTGGACAGAAGGAAGACATCACAAAATGGGACCAAGAGGAAAATATGAAGGAGGTATTTGTCTGGGATCATTAGTTGAGTGAAATAGCCAAGGGGTATATTGGATGACCCCGAAGACTCAGGTAAATAGAAATGGGATGAAATTCAATAGCACAGCATGAAAGGTCATGCACTAGGGGCTAATAACAAGCATTTTTGCAATAAGGTAGGAGCTGATCAGCTAAGGTGCATTAGTCAGTCACAGGATGGCTATAGGTTTCCAATGCAATGCAATGCAAGGATATGTTAGCTAATATATTTCTAGAAGAGAAAAAGAAATCCACAAAGCAGTATAGAAACCTTATTTCAATATTAAGTATTGTTTTGATCCTCTTGTTTTCAAAATACTCAGAATTAGTCATTAAAAGGTGCAGAAATGTATTACTGAAATATCATGTCTTTTAACCCTTAAAATAAATTCTGAGAGGAAGTATGATTTGTTTCATGTAATCACTTTAGGAAGCTAAATACCAGTACTAGACCTTAAGTCAATGTGTTTTGCTGGGATATGAACAGATGCATATTAACTGTCTCTGGGTTAGATTGTGTGGCAATTTACAGGCCAAAAGATATCAGAGGTGTGATACTCTGGTTTGGCCTCCTAAAATAAGCAAAAGAAGTCACCAAGACAAATAACCCAGATGAAGTGAATCTTTACGAATTTTAGATGTTTTGGGATCCAGCTATCTGCAAGATCTGTGCTGCAGTGGAAGTAAAACCTTTTAGCTAGGTCTGTGGTATGGGTTTGATGTTTTTTTTAATTCCTAATTTCTGTGTGGAAAATTACATTAACCAAGGATTTGGCCCCAACCTCTGTATGATCTTCACTGACCAAGAATATGGACAACCAATATTTTCATATTCATACACAGACAGTGTGTGTCTATGATGGATTTAAAAACTTCACAGAAGAAAGGAGAAGCTGAAAGATACATTTAAAGAGGAATGTTTCAGAGAAGAGTTTTGGTATATAAATAGACTTTGGACAAATTGAGGATTAATTTTTTCAGATGCTCTGGTGAGTGAAAGAAAAATGGGGGGAAAAAAAGCTCTTTTGAAGCTAAATATACTGGCCAAGATAAATAAATGAGTGAGGGTAGAAGAATAGTTTTTCAGAGACCTGTAGATGTTCAAAGACAGATGCAGGAGTTTATTTCTGACTTGGTAACTAAGTAATTAACAATGACAAGACGATTATTTCCATGAATCCACTCAAAGAGGAGTACTTATTTGCTACTTATTTGTATGTAATACAGAGACTAGCAGGCTCATTAACTTTGACTTTGGTCAGCAGAGCAAAAGGATATGATGGAGGAAATTAGCTTTCCTGGTGGTGAAAGGCTCTGACACCTGCCATGGCTCTTTTCCTGACTTGCAATTGCCTCTGCAATTTGCTACTCTAGCTGAATGCTCCCCCAAACTCTGGGCACATGGTAATTCACATGTGAGTACTTAATTAATTGGCTCATTTAATCAGTGTGTGAGCAGAAAAGACCTTATGCTAGTGGTATTTCTTCCCAGGAGAGCTTGCCCATTTGAGAGGTATGGTCTCCACATCCCCTGATAGCAATTAACAACTACTGAATTGCTCCACTGAATAATCATGAAATTCATCTGTCTCGGATCATTTCGTGTAGTCTAATAGTGCTTAAATTTAGTATCTTGCCAAACTGGGGCCCATTAGAATCAACAGTGATTTCATGTGCTTTTTGAGCTAATTTAAATGAATGCCTTATTGAGAGATGAAACTACTTCATGCTTGATGTTTACATATTGATAGTTTTTTGAATATTTTTACATATATTTGGGAGAAATTTAAATTGAAAAATTTAAATTAAGAGCCTTTGAATTAAAAGCCTTCTCTAAATAATCAAAATAAATAACAGTAAATACCAGCATAAATTTCTTCTTCAGTTTAATAACTAAAAGTTAAAACTAAATATCATATTTGTCTACATAATTCTCATACTAACACTTGATATCATTCTTACCAAATGTGATTGCTTTTTTTTTTTTTTCTCTTCAGGAAAACACGGTAAAAGAACATATGTAATATCTCTTGTATGTTTTCGTTTAGTATCTTGTTCAGAAAAATAAATCTTTACCAAAGTGTTGTTTGAAACAGACACACTCATCATTTGACACCTTTGAGTGAAGCTTCTGACCAGTAAGGGTCATTCTTAAAAGTAGGATCTCGACATCTGAAAAAAATCGTAATGGTAGTCGTGAATGAAAGCAATATTCTTTAAAAACACTGCTTTTTGAGGTTGTAAAGAGCTCTGACCTCTAAAGCTTCAGATTCTTCGTGTAAAAGAGGTATTTTCTCCACTAACTCTTGACATGCAGAAAAGCAGTCTTTGAAGGCAGAGATCATTTGAGCCTGCATGTTTCTTCTGAAAACAATTAAATCCAAGTCCAAGCTGTTTGAGGTTTTCTTTTTGGGTTTCAGTGCTATGAATTATTCATCCGAGAAGAACTGGGACTACCAATCTGTTTGGAAAGTTCATCAGCCCCTGTCAGAAATTTTGGAGAGAATGTTCTCAGGGATCTCTCAGATCATGTGTCCAGGGCTGGATACGTTCTTTTCTTAAATACTACAATAAAATTGATATTTAAGTTTAATAATGAAACTTAATCCTATGTCAAGCAAAATGTAAACTATTGTAGTAATGTGAAAGTGTCATTGACTTTCATCTTTCAATTGACAGACTAGATTTTCCTCTCTCTGCTCGTCTTACGGTATTTTGAATGTACTGATCATACATGGTTACTTCTAATTCACATCAATATAAATCAGGTATATTAAAAAGTATTTTAAAGCAACACTCACTGAAAAACAGCAAAACAGAAGAAAAGGTTCCCATTTTTGGCACTGAAGGGCAGTTCTAACTATAAAGTCTCTATATTCATTATTTCTATATGGCCACTCATATTTTGAAGATGATTGAGCAGAGAAAGAAGCCTTCTTTTTAGAATGGTCTCTTTCACATTTTTAGATCTAATGTAATTTTTGCTTTTAGTTCAATCAATTTTTATTTATTTCTTTATTGTCCCATTTGGTATGCTTTCTCATTATTCCCTAGATAACGTGCATTATTTTTTTTTTTTTTTTTGCATAACTTCAGTATAACTTCAAGTTCTGTGTTTCAGGTAGTATGTATCAGTCCTCATCAAAGATTTGAAAATTACCTCCTCTTCTTCCTTTTCAAATATTATACATAGAAGCATAGAAGCGTAGAATGGATTGGGTTGGAAGAGACTTTAAAGATCATCTAATGTCGTCCTGTTTTGCCCCCCTCCATCACCCCACCATGGGCAGGGACACCTTCCACTAGACCAGGTTGCTCAGAGCCCCATCCAAACTGGCCTTGAACACTTCCAGGGATGGGGCATCCATAACTTCTTTTGACAACCTCTTCTAGTACCTCACCACCCTCACAGTAATTTTGTTCTAATATCTTATCTAAACCTACCCTCTTCCAGTTTAAAGCCACTCCCCCTTGTCCTATCACCATACATTCTTGTGAAAGCCCCTCTTTGTCTTTCTTGTAGGCTGCTTTAAGGTACTGGAAGGCTGCTATAAAGTCTCCCTGGAGCCTTCTCTTCTGCAGGCTGATGAATCCCAACTCTCCCAGCCTGTCTTCATGGGAGAGGTTCTCCAAACCTCTACTCATCTTCGTGGTCCTCCTCCGGACTTGCTTCAATGGGTCCACGTCCTTCTTACTTTGGGTGCCCCAGAACTGGACACAGCACTCCCGGTGGGGTCTGATGAGAGCAAATTAGAGGGGCAGAATCACCTCCCTCACTCTGCTGGTTACTCTTTTGATGCAGCCCAGAATATGATTGGCTTTCTGGGCTGCAAGTGCACACTGCTTGCTCATGGCCAGCCTCATCCACCAGCACCCCCAGTCCTTCTCCCCAGGGCTGCTTTCAATCCATTCTCTGCCCAGCCTGTATCTGGGCTTAGAATTACTCTGACCCAGGTGCATCTTACACTTGGCCTAGCTGAAATTCATGAGGATTGCACAGGCCCACCTCTCAAGGCTGTCAGGGTCTGTCTGGATCCCTTCCTTCCAGCACGTGGACTTCACCATTATTTTGGTGTGTTTGGCAAACTTCTGAGGGTACATTCAATCCTATCGTCTGTGTCATTGACAGAGATGTTAAAGAATGTCAGACCCAATACCGAACCCAGAGGTTCACTGGTCTATACTTGGACATTGAGCCATTGACCACAATTCTTTGATGCAATGATCCAGCTAATATCTTACCCATCAAGCAGTCTATCTGTCAAATCCCTGTCTCTCCAGTTTAGAGACAAGGTTGTTGTATGGGACAGTGTCAAATGCTTTGACAAGTCCAAGTAGATGACGTCAGTTATTCTTCCATTATCCACCAGCACTGTAACCCCATCACAGAGGGGCACCGAAGTTTTCAGGCATGATTTGCCCTTAGGAGAGCCATGTTGGCTATCACAAATCACCTCCTTATTTTCCATGTGCCCTAGCATAGTTTCCAGGAGAATCTGCTCAGGTACTGAGGTAAGACTGACTGGCCTGTAGTTCCCTGAGTCTCTCTTTTTTAGCTTTTTAAAAATGGGCATTAGGTTTCCTCTTTTCTAGTCAATGGGAACTTCACTAGACTGCCATGACTTCTCAAATGTGATGGATAGTGGCTTATGCATTTCCTTCACCAGTTTTGTCAGGACCTGCAGATCCATTTCAGCAGGTCCCATGTACTTGTTCACCTTCAGGTTCCTTAAATTGCCTCAAACCTGTACTGCTCCTACAGTGGGAGCTTCTTCCCTCTCCCAGTCCCTGCATTTGCCTTCTGCAACTCAGGCACTGTGGCTGAAACATTTGCAGGTGAAGACTGAGGCAAAAAACTTTTGATTATCTTAGCTTTCTCTGTCTCCTGGGTTACCAGGTCTCACATTTCCTTCCAGAGAGCACCCACATTTTTTCTAATCTTCCTTGTATCACTGATGTATCTATAGAAGCTTTTGTTTTTTCCCTTGATGTCCCTGGCCAGATTTAATTCTATCAAGGCTTCAGCTTTCCTAACCTGATCCCTGCCTGCTTGAACAATTTCTCTGTTTCCTTCCCAGGCTACCTTTCCTTTTTTTATACCCACTGTAGGTGTCTTTTTTGTTTTATTATTGCATTTAACCAAACACTTCCAGAAACTGTGCTGTAAATTGTTTCTTTTTACTATTTTCATTGGACAATAAAAAATTCCTTTATAAAGCTTATGGGTTTTTTCCCTCTGTTCTTCAAAAAAATCAGCTCCACAATACTTTAACCCAAAAAATCTTCTGAAGGTGAGTTCTCTTAAGAAACTTAATACCCAAGTCCAGATCCTTGTCAGATTAAATAAATTTGAGCACATCTGCACATATGCCTGCCCTACTCATACCACAGGCTTTCACTTTATGTACCTACTTAAAAAACAAAGTCACAGCAGAAAGTGACAGAAGACGTTTTCTGCAATATATGTATGTCTCTGGAGTCAATTCTAGAATAAAGTGTCAACTAATCACTGGAAGATTAAAAAGAAAAAGGAAAGTATCTAGCATGTTAATTGATTAGTATTTTTAAATGTAAAAAAATATTCAACAATGTTAGTTACTCTTGTGCAACTGCAAATGCCCTTCAGAACAGCTAAGTCAATATTAGACAAAGAGAAGACATTTCCAGAAACACTTGATTCAAATTAAGGTAATTTTGCTTTTAAGTTTTTCAATATCTAACTATATCTGAGTCTAGATAAAACTTACACTAATATGTCCTGGACAGACTAGAATCCAGCATCAACACACAGGTGCACTTATGTCCTCCCTCCAGTCAAGGAATAAGGCAAGATGCTCACATCTAATTTTCTTGTTTATATACTGTAAACATATAGCAGTATAAATAGGAGAGATGAGTCATAACCTCTCTATATCATAGTAAAATTGCAACATCAATGGAAAAGGGAGATTTAAAAAGAATTAACCAAATGGTTTAATAGAAGAATGGTATTAAAGGGTTCGATACCTTTAAAAATGGACATAGAAATTCCTGCTATATTCAGTGTTCAGTGACAATTTCAACATCTAGATAGAAGTTACACAAACAATAAGACTTAGTGCAGCAGAATGGGAAGCTGTATATAGTTGGGTTTGGTATGATTGTATCAACTTATTTCTGCCAATTAAGTTGATAATTAAAATTTATGCTAGTTAAACTGCTGAAAACTGCAATACTTTAAAAAAATCAGCTTTTTTTTCAAGAAAGATGAACTTTTTTTGTCAATTTTTTTTAAAGTCTGAAACTGCTGAACTAAAGTAAAGATTAGTCAATTTTTCTGTAAAATACAGCAAGGATATCTTCAGTAAATAAGAAATTAATTTAATATTTGTACTATCTCAGGTTTATGCAGTCAGAATACAGTAAAAACCTGTTTATTTTTTTGCAAATTCACAAAGAGTGATAAGTAGCCATGTTCATGTCTCTTTGAATAGAAATTAGAGCATGTATTATAATAAATAATGGCAAACAGAAATCCACCCTTAGCTATGGGTTGTGCAAGGTTATTTTAGCATATAGTGCCTCTGAGAGTTGTAGATTGTTGCCAAAAAATTCTGCATGTTGAACTTAATTAATGGGTACCAAGTTTAACAGAAGACGACAGCCAGATTTAAGGAGAGAACTCTGCCATTAGCCTAATTTGATTTGGAGGTCAGGATTAAAACAAAATGAAAAAACTTTAGATTAAGAAAATTGTTTTTGTTTTTGAAAAAATATTTGGTATGACCGCATTATTCAAAGCACTAATAGAGTCTTAAAGACACTTTGAAGATTTTAATATCATTTACATTTTCAGCCATTTATTTTAAACTGGTTTGTCTGTCTTTGAAAGTGATTAATGCATGGAGCCTAGACACACTGAATAAATGAAAAAAAAATTCCCCCTTAGGAACACTTCACTGAAAACATTGTCCTAGTTACTAAAATAATTATTATAGTGAAAGTTTCTGGAGATAAAATTATATCAAATATGCCTCTGAGCTTAAAACTTATTTAGTCAAGCTAAAATTTATCTTGACCCAAAATTTGTTGAACCAAGCCATGTGTTTACAGAGCTCTTTGTTTGAAGAAAAAATAGCTTGATGATAAATCTGAGAATGAAAATAGAAATACATTACATACAGCAAAGGTCTTTTACATGACTTTTTTTAAAAAATCAATTTTTACATACATATTTTCTCCACAGTGAGATTTTATTCTGATCTGAAGCACACTTATGAGATAGAAGAAATGATAATATTTCCCAGAGCTGCATTCTTTTTAATTAAATTTGCATTCCACCAATGTGTGATAGATGACTAGGCCCTTGACAGGAGATTAAAGTTAAATGATGCCCCTTACCCAACATTTAGTTATTTTTGTATGTGAATTTGTGAGTTTCTTGGGCAATAACTTTAGATTTAAAAAGTGACAAATGTACGTATTTGTGTGTGGATGTGTACACACATTTGATAAACAGCAAAAGTGCATTTTGCACTAAATTCCCCCTGTTTGAATCCTAAGTTTATTTCTAACTGCCTGAGGGCATTTTGCCCCTCTTGCATTTTAAATACTAAATATCTGTTTAGTCTGGACCTTTAACACGGTTGTTGTCATCCAAGCTCTTACTTCTTTATACTAGGTCATATGTTTTTTGTTCCCCCACCCCAAATTTCATTGATTTATTGTAAAAGTATTGCATTAAAATAATAGTAAACATTACATTAAAATCAGTTTTAGGCACAATATGGTTTAATGTTTCCTAGTAATTGTCCACATATTTTAGAGTGAAACTATAGCATGTTAGCTGATTCACTCTTGGTAGTTGGAATCATAACTGAAACTGCATTTCCAAAAATCTATACAGAAATTTCCATTTAAATTTGTTATAATTTCCCAAACAGGATTTTAGAAGTTGTGGCTAGAACCATAATGCCTACCTGATGAATGATGAAAATTAAAAAAATCTAGAGAGCTTCATTAACTCATTGCTTTACAGCAACAATTCCAGAAGTGTGCTGTACCATATGGCTGAAAAAAAAAGAAATTAAATGACAGTTGTTAATCCACTGGGTTAAGAACATGACAGAAAAGACTTTGTTTTGTCTTTAGTACGTATCTTTGTCTCAGGCTTATGTGTCTAATATTATTAACTTAGTAGATATAGCACATGTATTATGCTAGATGAACTACCAGTAGAGTATAGAAATTGTGAAGAGGTACAAATTGTGCTGATGGGGACACTAAGGAAAGAAACTAAGGACATCAGGCAAATCCAGAGGGCAAAGCTGATGTGTGTATTTTATTGCATGGTGGGTTGATAATTCGCTAATGGTTGATACAATGATCTCAAACTTTCTTGCATCTCCTGCATTCCCTGCTCACAACTGTTCTCTCCAGCTCTCACACTCCAGCATTAGAGATCCCATATGAATTCATTTCATTCACTAGAAAGGGATCTCACAGCAACTTTGTGCTGTAAATGTAAAGAAGAAATGTAGAGCTTAGCTCAGTTCAGCTATGTAAGATATTTCTTTTCCTTCACTGATAATTTTTCCCCATTCTTTGCGCAATTACAAGTACTGGTGGAAATCTTGCCTCCTCATACCTGTATGAAAAAAAGCTCATCTTTTTCATTTATCAATCTACAGCCTTTATGCTCCTGAGCAGTTCCATTAGCTTTATGAAGAAGATAAAATGGAAGAGCAGTATGATGAATTGCAGTTCCCATCTTCCTTTATCCTATCTTCCTGTAGTACAAGTATGCTTGTAATACATATATTTTTTAAAGCCATGTGCCATTCTCATGCACGTACTGTATGTTTGACTAATATAAAATATTTGCCACACAGAGAAAGCCTTTTCTGACAGTTTAATTACTGTCTCACCTCATTCTTTCCACAGCATCACACTGTAATGGTTTATTTCCAAATTTGGTTGTAGGTAAAGGAGGAAGAAAGAAAAAAGTAAAACATAAAAATTCAAAGGAGACAATTTTCCACCTTTTTATTCTGTTCCAAAAAAGGATCAAAACCAACTTAATTATGTAATTTCTGCAGTTCCTATCAGATAATGAGCTTAGAAGTTGTGAGGATGATCAACTTTTTCCATATGAAAACAACTATGTTGTCTGGTCCATGGGGTGTTTCAACACGAATCTTGCTTTCAGCGTCACTGAAATAATTTTGTATTCTGCCTGTCCCTGCAGCTCCTTACTCAACACTAAGTTTGACCAGAACAAATGACAGTGAGTGGTTTGAAGTTTCCACTATGGGGAATTCTTGGCTCCATAGACATTTGCTCTGAAGGATTTACTCCTGTAACAGGCCTCTTTCTACATTACTTTGATGGTGAATAGTAAGCAAAGAAGCCAAAAATCCTTTTTTTTTCAGGACTAGCGGGTCAATACTGCATGCACTATTGGAAAATACATTTGAAAAAATAGAATTACTGCCGGTGCAGACAGAACTACTATCAGTGTTGTCTTCTACTGGTTAGCAAATGAAAAATAGTCGAGACCTTACAGAAAGTGGAGTAAATGTTTTCCTTTCATTTTTTATGTCTTTAATATAAAAATAATTTTAGTTCCACTCTTAGGCAACATGTAGTTCATAATCCAGGGGAATCTTAATTTTTGCCGAGCTATATTTATTTTTCAGGTGTTTAGATGTGATATCAGACTTCATCAGCTACTCTTGTGAAACCTGCCTTTCTCTTTGAATACATCCTTATACCATGACTTCTCTCCAGCAGGAGAAAGAGCAGGTGGACTAACTGTCCTTTTTCTATTTTCTTGTTCACTTAATGCAGTAGAAGTTTTGATGCTTTGACATAAATATCCTCAGGGAAAAAAGGCATAATTTCTTCAGACTCTCTATTCTTTCAGAAATTTTAAATTAAACTCCAGATTTTCTCCATTTGTTTTGTTGCTTGAAGAATCAAAGCACATGGATCTGGCATCATAAATAACACTGCATCACCCTAAGATGAGCTCAGTTGTTTAGAGCATGCTGCTCATAATGCCACGATGTGTGTTCAATCCCCATATGGGCCATTTACTTAAGAACTGGACTCAATGATCCTTGTGGGTCCCTCCTAACTCAGAATATTCTGTGAATCTGTGAAATTTGGACCCATCTGGGCTACTAAACATGGAAGTTTGGAATTACATTATATGAGAAAGAGCTGTAACCTAACTCCTCAGATACAATTCTGGAATCAACTTCAATGGGATAACTTGTGGTACATGGGAAAAGTTTCCAATAATTAGTGCACTATCAGTGTGTTGGCATAGAGACTACAAATCCTGACTAAGCAAATTTGTTTCTGGATAATTATATATATGCCCTTTGACCTGAAGGTATTTTCAATAGGATAAGAAAACTGGATGGGTCTGATGTTTTGCGGATGTGTTTGGGAGAAATGCACTAGATTTTTTAACCTAGAATTTGGCTTCAGACTTTGTTCCAGTGTGAAATAGTTCTAATTATGGGTATTGAAAGAGACCTGCTGAGAGGGACCAATCTGATTTTTCTTTATGCCTCAACATACGTTTTACATGAGGTGAAAAATGACTCTGGGGGCTGTACCTGTGCTGGGAGCCCTGTCCCCAGGGAGGCTTCGCCTGGCAGCCGCTCAGGGCACAGAAACCTTCC